>OZ017739.1:92370502-92383002 GCA_963969285.1 Odontomyia ornata
TAGCATACTTACTTATCAAAAAATTCGAGCACTCAATTCTACTGCTTGCAACTAACTCTAACACTGTTCACGTTTCACTGTACACTTCGATCAAAACATAACCCAAACGAACTTAAAATCAGCGATAAATTTTCACACTTAAACATCTGCATCGAACGAAAACCCAAACGAATTTAAAATCAACGGTAAAAGTTTACCTCATCAAATATCATCATTTGATTTTTAAGAAGAAACCTTTTGAAATTAAAGGGAAGTCTTTTTATTTTAACTCCAAATGCATAACATTCTAAAAAACTCAATTCGCTTTGTTCCAAATTAAAAAGATTTCCTATTAATTCAACAGGAATCTCCTTGTTAATAAAAAGTGACTTATTGATTTCAATAAGTTGATCATTTTGTTTTTTAAAAACAAAATACATATTAAAGCAACAAGAAATCATTTCGGAAAATTAAAAAAAAACCCAATAATATAGAAAAATTTCAAGGTGAAAAGGTTATTAAATATTTAATAAGCAAATCTTCTTGAAATATAAATAAAAATTTTTCTCACTGTATGCAAGTTTTTATTTATTATTTACCTGTTATTTTCATATTTAGTTTACATTTTTGTTTGATTTTAACTTCCGAAAAAGCTCGTGTGCTATTTTGTTAATGAAAGTCAACACTTTCATTTGAATCATTTATTTTTATTAATAAAAAAAAATGTGTGAATTGTGAGATCTTAGAGTTTCATATCAAAAATATTTTTTCTACATTTATGAGTCTATGTATCTACTACTGTTTGATCGAGTATTCTCGGGCCAAGTTACAGGAACTCACAAAAGGGCCGCGTCAGGCAAACCTAGTAGAGTTTAACACGGAAAGCATGACCGGCAGCGCAAAATAAAAAGATAAAAATAGCCATATAGTCTGTCAGCGACGAATGACACGGCTCAATTGGAATACTTAATTGTCAGTCACCGGTGAATGACAAAGCGTTCAATGTGTTAAAAGATAAAACGCCACGGCTCGACGGTGTCGAAACCGATGTAATCTACCGAATGTACTACCGATGTACTACTAAAAAAAACACGTGTTGCTCGAGAGGGTTTCCTCGTTACCATTTGTAGTAATCGAAAACCACCATAATACTAGTCTAAATTTAATTGCAGATTTGAAAAATTTAATTACTCAAAATGACAACTAAAATTCGGACATGGCAATATCTTTTCACGTAGCTTATCCCCGAAACGCATTGCCGAAGGCAATCTACATAGATGGATGAACTGTGCTCGTGAACTCCCGGTGTGACAGACGCCGTTAGTTGACGACTGGCAACAAAACAGGGGAATCTGCCTTTGATCGCCACGCCAAGCACGTCTGTAGGAATACACGCGGTTTTGTGTGATACTCCCGTCTCTGAGAGTCGCGACTACTGAAAGTTGAGAAAATTATCGACATGGCCGAGCGGTGAACAATAAAGCTTGCGATATTCGTCGATTTGAAATTTTGTGGTAGTGATAAATTATCTCATGCTCAAAAGCAATGATTATTCCGATTAAATTGCTCGAAAGTCCATTGGGGTTTGGAATATTTTACGGTGATGATAATGAGCTCCTGTTAATATCGAATATGAAGTGTCAACCATTGTCTGCTGATAAATCGCGGGTAGTGGGAATAAGAAAACATAAAGAAATCTTTTGCGATAAAGTTGTGAATTTGGATGACATATCGGTTCACCAATTTGTGAGTGTTAAATCAAAGTTCAGTGCAACAGCCGGGAAACTGGAAGTCGTGTGAGACTCTTCAATTAACCACCGACCACGTTTCCCCAGACATAAGTGAAGGAAACTTGCGACAATTTGCGTATGGTGCACGATTCGCTCCCGCCTACACATTAGAGTTTTCCACCGATTGGCTTTTTGAATTGTCTTTCTATTGGAATTTCGTTACGAGATCTTTCTTTTGGCATTTGGTAAGGAGACAAGTGAAGTACTGGCTCAAAAATCTTAGCATCTTAGCATACCGCATGAAGTTTCTAAATGGTGGATTATGCTCGGCAGGTTGTTATTGACAATAAATTAACAGACGTGACAACGTTATCTAAGGAAAAATCGGGGACGTGTAAATGCCAGATGGTATTGAGAAAGTTGATCTTATAATATCTGAATGAATGGGATACTGCTTATTGTAAGAATCAATGTTGGATACGGTGTTGTTCACAAAAGATAAGTGGCTAAAAGGAAATGGGATGATGTGTCCAGATTGTGGAACTCTGCTTATAGCTGCAATTGAAGATCGTCAGTGTAAGGATGAAAAAATTTATTATATGAGTTGTATTCAAAAAGTAGCTATAACGGAACCACTTATTGATGTAGTTGACCCAAAGCAACTTGTCTCGACATCATATATCATTAAGGAAGTTGATTTATATACAGTGCAAAAGTGCGATTTGGAATTTTTCTCCGCATTTAAATTCATTGTAAAACGTAATGATTTTATCCAAGCACTCTTAACGTACTTCAAGTAGAATTTTAAGCCAATATTACATCATCTACGGGCCCTCGTAGAGGATGCTGGTGAGTATCAGAGGGGTTTTGTATCCAACTTCTCAGCAATGCAGTCACCAGCAACGAAGAAATATGTCAAAGAGATGTGCACGTTTACAAGAAAATCCATTGTTTTTCTATTTTCAACGGTCGTCATTTTGTTGCAAACCAACAAAAATCACTCAAATCATGAATTCCTAATAATATTAATGTTATTGACCTTATTTGAAAATTTCAAAAAGATCAAATCAAAACTGCAGTGACTGATTCGATGGAAGAGAAATTTCAAATGGCTATAACTTCCTCGTATATCATTCGATTTTCATCAAACTTACAAAGTTTACGGACCTTTTGTAAGACTACTTAAATATTTTATTCAGTTTCGGGGTACCTGTACGATTTGATTGGAGAAAATCTTGAGCGAATTTTCACTTCTTAGGTATTTGCTGTTGTTGCACTTATAAACAACTGCCTCAATTTTTTTTTTTAGATTTTCAGGATCACAGGTGCCCAATCGTGAGGGGGGCGGACACAAATTTTTCATGTATTTCCCCTCCCTGCGCGCCCCTTGAAGCAAAAAGTGTCAAATTAAAACCTGTTTTGAAAAGTTACCTCAAGATCTTTCATTGGATACCCATATCGGCTACCTCTGATGATTATTTTTGGGGTCCACCCTTTTACATAGGGAGACCCCCCTTAAATACCTTATAATTTTTTTTGTAGCTGAAATTCGAAGAGAGCACCACTTTAGGGTAAAACACTTCAATATGCCCCAGTTGACAATATGCCCCACTGCGCCTACAGATACATGAATACAGACATCAAACAAGTAGTGACACGCACAGTGCCGCGACATTCACTTGTCAACATTGTTAGGTGTGTGTTCTTTGTGATTTAGTTCGAATAAAACATTAAAATCTTTACAAAGTGCTTCGGAACAATTTGCGGTGAGTACTATACAAATTTATTTACTTTGGACAGTGATTTTTTCAAGCAGATTTTGCATCCAAACAAGTGTTTAGCTTTAAATTACCTATCGTTTGACGTACTGTCTGGATTGAATAACTTTCAATGGCGTCCATCACATGACTGGAGCGATTTTTAATCATCAGTTTTACAAAACACCCCATTCATTATAGTACAATACAATATAATTATCAAAGGAAGACAGGAAAGCTCGAAGTACCACTTGGGAGGTTCTTAAAGCGAAGTCCTGAGTTATGTCAGCAAAAGGCTGAAGGTTTGTCACTTGCTAGAGATTATGGTGTTAATCGGAAGGATGTTCATGATTTTTTTACACTGCTAGCTCATATATATGTATGAAGAAAATGACTTAGGCCAAATCCAGACCAAATATTTAACTGGCATCCAAATAAATAATAAACCTGGAAAAGTGATTGCCAGCAAAGGAGCTAAAGACGTTTATACTTTGACTAGTTGCGAAAAGGGAGAGAATGTGACAGTCATAGCTTGCTGTAATGCTCAAGGTAACTTTATGCTACCAGTTTTGATTTATAAAGGTACCTACAACAAACCTCAGTTTTCTGAAGGACTACCTCCTGGTTCGCAAGTATTTATGAACAAAAAGTCTTCATATATAAACTCTGAGCTTTTCGTGAAATGGTCGAACCATTCTTAAAACAAAAAAGTCCTGGAAAATCCCTGCTGATACTGGACGGTCACTGTTCACACAGCAACAATATTCGTTTGTTAGAAGTAGCTAAAGAGAATGATGTTACATTACTATGCTTACCAAGTCACACCACTCATGCACTTCAGCCACTGGACAGGGGATTTTTCAGGCCTCTAAAGGTTTATTTTGCCCAGGTAGCGAGTAGGTCGCTGACTTACTCGGTACGATGTATCCAAACTGATTGGTAAAGCTTGGGGAAAGGCTGCTAGTGTATCCAACGGTATCGCTGGTTTAAAGTCTTGTGGAATCTACCCTTATGATCCAAACGTCATACCAGAGCACTATTTTTCACTCTCAGATACTTTGCGGGAACAAGATCTCGTAAGCGATGAGCAAGGAAACGATAGTGAATTAGGCCAAGGCTGCTCAGGGATACGAAACATTAACAACCTTCCTCCTGAAAGTGAGCCAGCAGTTTTGGAAGTGGAAATAACTGCTAATGAATTGAGATGCAATCAACAAGATTTGGGTTCGAAAAATCTTGAACATGATACTTTTGCTGCATCTGTAAAAACACCCGAAAAATGTTCAGATTTACCCTCGGAATCTGCAGAAGAAACGCCCACAAAAGTTTTAACTAGAATTCATCCCATAACTAGGTTACCAGCAATGAGGTTCAAGAAAAAACAAAAGGCTGTAGTATTGACATCTCCAGATAATATACAAAAAAGACAAGCGACAGAAAAAAGTAAGAACGACGCATTGACCAGAAAACTGAAGAAAAACACACAAAAAAGAAAGTGACTGATTTCTCTTCATCATCACAAAGCGATCTTGATGAACAAAATTATAAGAGCTCTTCAAATGAGGATATTTCTGATGAAGATGAGAATAAGTGCATTGAATGTACGGAAAATTATTATTGCACGACTTCTAACGAAGATTGGATAAAATGTACATCATGAATTTTGTACCATGTACAACCCTTTTTGCAACGTTTGTGGTAAAAAGGCGAAACAGGAAGCTGTCAAAAAGTCTAAGGAGACAAAAAATAAAATAAGTAATACGTAACGTAATGATAGCATATCAAAATTATTATGGCGATTAAGAATTTCATCTTAAAGTTATTTCCGAAGACTGGTTGTTAATTTTTTATTATTAAGCTTAAATTTAGTTTGTCATTTCATTATTTCTTTATAAAAATTACAGTCGGGCATTTTATAATAGACGAGAGGCGTATTATCAACACATAGCGTCACAAAACGCCCCACCTAACGTTTGAAAAAATATTTTTTTTAGCTAGTGTATAAGAAAATGTTACCAAACTTAAGTGCCATTTCGTAGTTTAAATACCATTTGTTACACTTTTTGATAAATATAGGGTTGAAAAAAGGTTAAAAGGCCATTTTATTGAGCATCGCATAAAAGTGGGGCGTATTGTAGCATTTTAACACTATACCTGCTTACGAAATTTAATGTTTCTAGCGGACAGACGGACAGACAGAACGCGATTTTAGTAGGGTTTTTTATAAAATTATTTTACAAAACCTTAAATAAAGAGACAGAAAAGTTTTGACTTGAACACCTGTTGAGCCGAGTCGTAGCGCTCATCTCTGTATACTGATTCAGTAGCATTTTAACAGTTTCCACCTGAAAAAAGAATGCGAGGGGGCACCGCTTCCACCTCGATGCCCCATTCTTATTTGACGAAGTCCTCTCAAGTCCCGTCTGTTTTCTCCCGGCCCGTTTGCGTTAGCAATTTTAACCCTTAGCAGGTTACCTCTGGCTCGACTCCGGTTGATATATATTTGTACCATTAATTTGTAGATGCGAGATTCTTTTGTAGTGGGTCCTTGCGCTGGGGAAAAGAACTCGTCCCACGACACCGCAATACTAGCCTACCAGCACTTTCACGCATCCTCAGACAAGGCTAATCTCGGCGAAACTGACCATTCTCTCTCACCGAGGTAAAATACCATCGCTGCAGTCCTATACGGACAACATTTGTAACCCATTTACACAACACATTCGTATTTACGACCCCAAAATTAGAGTGGGGCATCCAAGTGGAAGCGCACCACGCACCCCCCGTCCAAATCAAGATCCATTGTAGACGTGGCCATATATTATTCATTCAAATGAAAAATTCATACAAACGTAATTCGCCTGAATTCTTCCCTTAAATAAAAATGTTTCAGATTTATGATAAAGTGTTGTATGACTGAATCACATAGAACTTTACCATAAATAAGAAACCTGTGCGGAAGGCCACTCTGCCCTGCAAGAGCACCTGGAATAATATACAAGTTGGGTAGACAGACCTATGCTCATGTCAGAAGGGTTTTGTACTCAACTTACAAAATGCAGTAACCAGCAACGAATAAAATCAAGAAACATGTCAAAGACGATTTTATTGGAGAAAATTTGAAATTCGAGGATCATACTATTATTAACAAAGTTGAAAGAATTGTGACTTCTGAGGTATTTGTTTTACTTATACCCATAGATATCTCCCTTGATAATTTTTCCAGATTTTTTAGAAACACATTTTTCATGTATTCCCCCCCCCCCCTTTGCCTCCACTGCAGCAAAAACTGTCAGTTTAAGAACTGTTTTGAAAAGCTCTCATAGAGAACTTTCAGTTGATATTCATATCGGCTACCTTTCATGAAATTTTTTTCAGGGCCCACTCCTCTGTACTGTAATCATCGATTCATGGCCTATTTTTTCGAATCCTAGAATGGTTACAAAGCCCTTTTGCTAGGAGCTCTCTCCTGCCTCTTCGACTTGTTTCAATTGTATGTACTCATTTTCATGATACCTATCATTCCTGAAATTTTCATGCAAATCCTAGCAAAGCTGTAGTGTCTAAATCGTTAAAAAGCGCATATGGCTCCATAGCCATATGTTTCCATAGTAGTACAGGGCATATTGTTCCATAGTAATACAGGAAAATTTAAATCGCTATAACTTCATTAAATACTATTCGATCTTTATGAAACTTTCAGAAAAGATCAATCTTATAGAAAGTCATCTGTTTGCTAAACTTTATTGAATTTAAGGGTACCGTTTGGATTTTATTCAAGAAAACATAAAATCGATAAATCATACTATTACTAACAAAGTTGAGTGAATTTTGACTTCTCATGTATTTGCTGTTGTTGTACTCATTAAGGCCTACATTCATGATTTTTTTCAGATTTTTCGGATGGAAGGTTTCCAATCGCGAGGGGGGGGTACGCGAAAAGTTCGTACATTTCCCCTTCCCCTGCCCTCCTCGGTACTCACAAGGCAATTTTAAGACTTGTTTTGAAAAGATCTCATTGAGACCTTTCCAATGGCACCCTACTCGACTACCAATGGTGAAAATTTTTTTTTGAGGGGTCACCTCCCTATATGGGGAGACCCCCCTTAAACCCTTCGAAAAAATTTTCCACCCTTGAACTTTCAAGAGGTCACCACTTCTGACCTTTTCACAAAGTTTCATGGCGGTAGCTTCTATAGTTTCGGAGAAAAAGTGCTGTGACATACAGACGGACGGACGGACGGACAGACGGACACAGGTCGTGATTACAATAGGGTTTTGTATTTTAGTACAAAACCCTAAAAACCAGGGGTGAGCTCACCCAGTGGCTTGCTCATGAGTGGAGGGTCCAGCCAACGTGGCGAAACCTATACCCGGTGAAGGTTCCAGGGAAATGAAAAGACCAAGCGTTTTTTTTTTTCTTTATCTATTCATTCTCCAATAATAAACTTACTTTATTTTTTCATGTGAATTAGTTAAAAATTATAAAAACACTTTTCTCTTTCAGTTACGAGGAGGAAAGAAATTGATGAAAGATTTGTTTCTATGAACACAATGCAGAAATCTATAAGTATAGTATACAATTCTAAACTATATATAAAACTTATTCTAACTACTTTTAGTGAAAATATTTTGCTGAATTGAATCGGAAAAATTAAAATATTAGACATTACAAGACCAAACTAAAATACACCATTTATTTATTGATATATCAATATATACAGAAGAACTCCAATTATAATATAGATATGTAATTCCGCAAAACTAGGTAAATTAAACACAACCAAAGATAATTCAAGCTAGATAGATTACTTTGAAGAAAGAAAAAATACTAATGACTTAATAGACTAAGAAAAAATGACATTATTTACAATCACCAAATAGCACCAGAAAAACAGTAAATTTTAAAAAGTAAATAAATGAGAGAAAACTAATCATTATAGTAATGTGCAAGAACATCTCGTTGTCATCGAGTTTTATTAACATACAAAGTGGAAGGTATAGGACCAAGACAAAGAATGTTGTGCTTCCGAAGCAAAGGTACAACAAATTAAGAAAATTTTCCGTACGTACAAATGGGGCACTGAAGCTTACTGAAGATCGACTGACACGCTCAGAAGTAAAGACAGAGATGTTATTACACAAAGTATGTTACGCGGCAAAAGATAGTGACAAAGATTGTAGAAGAGGCATTCATCCAGGGAGAACTAGCGAGATCTTAAGGGGGGCAAGTGTAGAAGTGATAGACTTTCACTGTAGGAAACATATGGCGTATGAAATTTGAAGAGAAGAGATCTTGTAAATCTACGCAGCATTAATTAAGTAACGCTGATAAGGACACCATACTTGAGCACAGTAGTCTTATTGACTGCAAACCAGCGAGAAATGCAAGAGGAAATGTTGGTGAAGCCTTTAGGAATTCTTAAAATAAAACTAGCCATTCTAGATGCCTTTGAAACAATAAAGGAGATGTGGTGATCAAAGCGAAACAACCACAAGAGAAATACCGCTAATTGAATAAGCAAATGAGAAAGAGGATTTTTACGGGAAAAGGATATAACGAAACAGGGAAGGTAATGCGTAATGTTTGAGGGGACAAGCAACTCTAATCCGCCTGGAGGTAAAAGCAATCGTAGATGAATGTATAACTCTAAAGATTTTTAAATCATCGGCGAAGACAAGCTACAAAGAGTTAAATAAAGAAGGAAGATCATTTATAAACGCTAAAAATAATAAGGGGCCTAAAATCGATACTTGAAAAACAACAGGATTAGAACAATATGAGGAGGCATTTCAAGACCTATACGTAACCACACACTCACGACCACAGAAGTAGAAGAATAACTAGTGGAGAAGAGATGAGTTAATATTTAAGGCCTTGAAGTTTTTCATAAGAAGGTCGTGATTGACTGAGTTGAAAGCTTTTGGGAAGTCAGTCTAAATTATATCTACTTGTTACTTGTTATCTAAAGCAAAGGACACAGTGTGGGAGATGGAAAGAAGATTAGAAGGAATGAATCTACTTTTGACAAAACTATGTTGTTCAGAGGCTGGATGAGGTAGTAGAAGGGAATGTAATTTGTTATGAACTATTCATTAAAGAATCTTGCTAAAAGCAGAAAGAAGGGTCATTGGGCGATCGTTCGAGATAGAAGACTTATTACCAGATTTATGAATAGGACCATTAGCCGATTTGTTCTAGAGATAATGAAAAGTTCCAGAGGCTAGACTGTTATTAAGGATACTATTTGGACCGTTCCTGCAATTTATATCAATCTGATTAAGAAGTAGCTCCACTTCAGTTGGACTAATATAAGAAAAGGAAGTGGCTTGCAAAAGTTGTTGGTCATACTCCACATAAGAAGAAGAAGTCAGCTTAGCATAAAAGATAGAAAGATATTGAGCAAACAGTTCGCAAATCTCTTAATTATTTGATGTTTTGATAGCATCAAGGTACATAGAGCCAGGCAAGGTATTGGAATTTTTCAGAAACGTAATGTACGCCCAAAAAAATTTCGTCTGGTTACGATGAATTGAACGTTTAATATAATTAAGATTTTCTTATGGAGCTACAGTAACAAGTCTCTTAACTGCAGCTCTTAGACTTCTGAAGTCCTGGGAATCTGTACTGAATCCACTGATAAGGAACGTTTGGCAAGCCTTGTCTTTGCCTGTTAAAGCTGCAGCAATCTGCATATTGAACTACGGCGCATCTTGGCTTCTTTTCAGATGGACTGTAGGAGTATAAACTGCTATTGAAGAGTTACGGAGTTTATAAAATTTGCATACCGCATCCTCAATATTCAGATTACATAAGAAAGAAAACTAATTGATTGAGCGAATCTCGTTATGTCTAGCTAAATAGTTAGCTTTGTTGTAATTGTATCGTATACGAGTTTGGCTCCCTCTGTCGGATACTACCTCGACAGATAAAACAAGATGAAGGAGAGAGTGATAAGGGTCAGGATCAGCATAAGCAAAGAGGTCAGTGTCCAAGTAGATGGAGGATTCAGTAAGATTTGTGAAAATATGATCCAGGATTTTATTGTTTACATTCGGTAAGGAGTTCAGTTATGTAAGGGAGCAAAACGACAGGAAAGATGAAAAGAAAGTCAAGAAGTTGTCATTGGAGAGGATACCAGTACATAAGGGATTCCAGGAGATTTAAAAAAACTTGAAATCACCACAAATCAAAAAGTTTTGGGATTGAAATTGTTAACATATGAAGACCACTCAGTGAAAAGTTTTTCATTGATATAAACGGCATTATTACACGGAATATACATAACATAGACACTATAAATAATTTTATGGCAGATGATGAGGAAACAGAAACAGCGATACTTTCAACTGGAAGGGAAGGATTGAAATCAGTGGAGTAACTGGAAATAATAGATCTTCTCATTCCAGCAAGTACGCCACCCCCGTCCAATTTCCCGGAGACTATGCGATCATGGTCGCATCTGAAGGTAATGTAAGAGGGAAGAACGTCCATATCAAGAATGTTTACAGTAAGCCAAGCTTCAATGAGACACACAATGTTATCAGAGGCGTCAAAAGGAGCCAGATGAATTTCGTTGGTATTGGTCCTAAGACCCTGAACATTCTGATAGAACACAGTCATAGAATTTTTCTTCTGGAGGATTTAAGATGACGCAATCTGCTGATGAACTCTTTAAAGAACATACCTTGCGGCCAGAAGTTCTTGCACAGTAGATTCCGTGATACCTGAACTGATCGTGATCCGAAAGGACGAAATTGTCTGGGTACACAAATTTTCTTGTGTAAGTTTTTTGCAGTCAAATAACGGAGGCTTATAATCTAGTTTGGCAACAACGTAATTTCTGATTGTTTCAGCTGTAGTATGATATGCGAATCGAGGAACAAGCATTTATGTAGGTGGAGACATAATACTAAGTTCCGACAATTCAGAAATATGTGACAAAACGACGAAACCATGCGGCACTATAGCATGATCAACTTGTGTTATGAACCACTGCAAGTGTAGCCAGGGAGTTGACATTTGCTTCAAGTTTTTGAGGAGATAAAGCCTGCTGACGATGAATACTGACTTTCTTGCCTCTACTTTTAGCATGTAGTTTTGGCAAACTCGAGGAACCATCATTTAAGTTTGGCGGACAGTGGCGGAGTTTACAGGCTGTTCACTTCTAAATTTCAGTTGGTTTAAGATGCCTGCGGCGTCTGCAGTTTTTAACCGACTTCCAAAAGAAAGAAGGTTATCAATTCATCGCGTATTTTTTTTTTTTGTTTTTTTTTTGTATGTTCACGCATAACTTTTAAACGGAGATAGATAGAAGAGTCCTGTTCTTGGCAAATGATACGTCTTTCTTCCAGTTAGGTCCAGTTTAAAGGATAAGAAATTCAAGTAACGGTAAAGGACTTTTATCCTTAAAACTAAAAAATTTCCGACTTTCACCCCGATTTTTCAGCATAACTGATCGACGCGTGTAAGGATTTTGATTGTAGGGGTTTCAAATGAAGGATACTATATTGGTCTAAAATGTATTGGAACAGAATTAAAATCCTTCCAAGGACTCTCTAAATACGATCAGTTCAATATGATACATTGGTGTCGAGAAATTGAGTTTAAATAATTTTTCGCACGAAAAGTGCCAATTAGTTGGCACTGTTCAAGGATTTCTTCGAGATACCGAGTCCTTTGGTAGCGAATGATAAAAATTATCAATATCCTTAATTTTCTGCACAAACGGTACATTTTATTCAATCGTTTCTACCGGAAATAACCAATAAATTACTTCTAAATGTAGCATGAATACAATTCAACAATAGTTAGAGGGAACATTTCAGGATGCTTTTCTCTTCCAAAATCATCCTTTGCTTACTGATGAGCTTTGTGAAGGATTCTTCTTACATCCTTAGATGTAAACGTTAAACATAGGATTTATAAAACTCACGGAGGAAATAATAAAGACTGAGTGATTTCAAATTATAGAGTTGATTCGTTACTTTCCAGTTAATATTATACATTATAACATATGCCCAGAAATCTAAA